>VSMD01027709.1:0-17009 GCA_008750895.1 Mirza zaza | reverse complement strand
TTCTGGTAACCCTATGACCCTCACATTAGGTTTCTTCACATAATCC
This sequence comes from Mirza zaza, assembly GCA_008750895.1. Lineage (NCBI taxonomy): Eukaryota > Metazoa > Chordata > Mammalia > Primates > Cheirogaleidae > Mirza > Mirza zaza. Next base: position 16,963 of record VSMD01027709.1, on the reverse strand, counting down.
CACAGCTCTTGTAGGCTTTGCTCTTTTCTCTTGTTTCTCTGCTCTATTTCTGTGACTGTTTTATTTATTTATTTTGGAGGGTGTTATCTTCAATCTCTGAGATTCTTTCTTCTGTTTGGTCTACCCTGTTCTTGAGACTTTCCACTGTATTCTGTAGTTCCCTGACTTGATTCTTCATTTCCAGGAGTTCGGTTAAACTTTTCTTCATTGTGTCTGTTTCTTTAGTGAACTTTTTTTCTAGATCCTGGAGGCTTTTTGTGGTTTCTTTGTGCTGGTTATTGAGTTGTTCTTGCAGGTCAGTGAGTGTTCTTATGATCCACATACGAAATTCCTCTTCTGTCATTTTGGTTGCCTGATTTTGGTTGGTGTCCATTTCTACGTGGCTGGGGCTCCTCTTTGGGGATGTGTTTTCCGATTGGTTCTTCATATTTCCTGAGTTCCTTCGCTGATTTCTTCCCATGTCGATCAGTTGTTGTTTCTTTTCTTTAGGTTTTTGTTTGGGTATTCACTCGCCTTGTTTAGTGTCTGAGCCGGTAGGTGGTGTCTGTGGGTGAGATTCGACCACTCCCTGTATAATGAGTCAGTAGGTGTCGTGAAAAGGGTGTGCAGGATGCTCTCCCTGTCAGTAGGTGACGCTTGCTTGGAGGAATAGGCTACGCTGTTGTTTTTGTGTCCTGTTATCAGCTCTTGTTCCTGAAGAGAGAACTCTAGTGCCTCAAGTGGGTGGGGCCCTGGGACTTCCAGGTGTGTCCCTTTCTCCCCTTCAGTGAGGGCTGGTCTAGGAGAGAGTCTGGGCGGAGCTGAGTTGGGTAAGCACGCCCTCCGGCACCACCAATGTCATTAGCAGGGGTCAAAGTTCTGTTCTCTGCTTCCAGGCAAAGCTGACAGGGAGGGGCTGGAATGGCCCCGCTCAGTCAGAGAGTCTGCGTGTGGGGGTGGGGCTGTCCGAGACCCGCAGTCTGGAGCGGGCCTGGCCTCTTTCCACCGTCCCCAAGTCTGCGGCTACTCCTGGGCCTCTGTCAGCAGGCCAGACCACACGCCACCAGGCCTCCCCTGGCTGTGATGCCGGCGGGGAGGTTCCCTGCGCAGGAACGCCACCTGGGCTGCGCGCACGGCCTCCCTTTGGGGGGAGGGTTGCCCTCTAGGACGCTGATCTGCCCCAGAAGGCACACACACCTCAGCTGGCTGTTCCTGTATATCCCTTCTGTGCCCTGGGCAATGCGAGGCCTCGGTGCACGGGATGTGGTCTGCATGTCTGACCTCTGGGTCCCAGAGTTCAAACTTTGTCCCCCCCAGGGAGACGAGTGCCTGCCCCAATTCACCCACAGGGAGCCCAAGCTGGGTCTATGTCTCTCAACCTCAGGCTCTGCCCCGTTCTCCTGGGATCACCGTGCCAGCAGCACCTGGGAGGGCTGGCGGGCAGAGAGCTCACAGTCTGAGTTCCCCTTCGTCAGCTGTAGGGCCCTAAAAGGGAAGGTCCCATTCCCTGGAGGTGCCTCCGGCTGGTGGCTATATTGTCTCTCTGGGCAGCCGCGGGTAGGGTTGGGGGAGGAGAAGAGGAGGCAATTTGGCATCTGCCGCGCGGCTCGGGTCTGTGCACACGGAGGTGCCCTGAGGGATTTGGGAGCCTGGTGCCGTGTCCGCTACTGGCTTACCGCTCACTGGCGGCGGTTGTCGCTGGGCTGGTGTCCGCAGGTCCCTCCCCTTGCTGGGGAGCCCACCAGCAGTCCGGGATGCAGGGGAGGGGAAACGGCAGATCCACCTACCCTTCCCGCTGGTCTCCGGGCTGCTCCAGGGGTCCCAGCCTCCAGTTCTCCTCCGCGACCTCCTCCCGTGGAGTCTCCCGTGGTCTCAGGTACTCCTCCTGCCGACCCTCATCCGATGTAGGCTCGTCTTCTTGCTTCTTTCTTCTAATTTCTGCTAGAATTTGTCTTTTCTTCAGAGACACTCTGTCTGGCGGTGTTTCTCATCCGCTATCTTTTTGGCGGGTCCAGCAATGTTTTCTTATACATTTCTTGTATAAACAGTCTTATATTTGTAATTTTTTTGTGAATAGCAACTGAATCTTTTAAAACATGAATTATGAAATTAATTTCTTACAATGGCCTTTGAATCTTTGTCATGTTTTCCCACTGAAAATTTCTATCGCTTGAAGTCAGAAGTAAAACTAACAGATCATGTAATCTCTAAATTATTGTTTCCTGCTCCAGTATGATTAACTTAAACTAATAGTAGTGACTGTTATGTTTTTGCATCAATTGTTATATCAAGTATTATTATATAAAAACATGATCAGGGAGAGGTTTGTTGCCAGCTCATAGGTATGTTTTAATAGTTGCATTATAATATTGAGGCAGAGTGTGTATTAGTGCGAGTACAAAAGTACCTTTTAAATATAAAGTGTACAAGGGGAAGGAAACTAGTGTAGTATGTCAAAAGTATCCTATTGTGCATATTATTAGCTTTTATTGCATAGTTTGTTTCTTTGGCTAAAACATTTAAGATTTATTAAGCATTTTCTGTGTGATAGGCTTTATGCTAAGTCCTTTACCTGCATTATCTCATTTAGTTTTCAGAACAACTCTAAGAGACAGATGCTTTTTTGTCTTCACTTTATAGATGAAGAAACCAAGGTTTAGAGAATTAAAGAAATTTGCCCAAGGTCACAAAGCTCATCAGTCATAGAATTAGAACATGAGCTGAAGTCAGTCTGTTTTAAAAATCCTGTGATTTCAACCATTAGATCAAGGGAAGTGTTTTTTGTTCTCTGAGGTTGGAATCTTTTATACAAGTAAGCTTTAAGTAAGATTAGTATAGCTAATCTAATTTTTTTTATTTGAAAAAATTTCCCCCTATTATATAAGCACTTACATAGTCATCAAAGAACATTTGGATAACACAGTCAAGTAAAAGAAAGTGTGAAGTCTCAGCACCTGAAGAAAGCTACTGTTAACATTTTCTTTTCTTTCCTTCATTACTTTTTATATCTCAACTGATCTTCTGCAGTATTTGTTACGCAGAGGCTGGGTATCATCATGGATAAGTGTGTGTGCCTCCATAGGCAGCCTGCCTGGGTTAGACTTCTGGCTGTCCCGTTTATTAAGCTGAGTGACCTTGCGCAGATTTCTTAATCTGTCTCAGTTTCTCACCTATAAATGGTGAGAAATAAAGGTGATAATTATGCCTATCCATAAGCTTGTTGTGAAGGTTAAAGGAGTAAGTGTATATACAACACTTAGAACTGTTCTTGGCACATACTAAGTACTATATAAATGTTAGCCATTATTCTTTTACAAAGCTTTATTGATGACTTATGATATATGAGCCTAAGACCTTTCATTTCATGGAATTATTTATCTATTTGTTTGTTTGTTTTAAAAGTTATAAGGCTGTTGTCCTAGCAGCAAATCATTTTGGACGGTTCTTTACTGGTCAGATCACAGCTGCTGGAAAAGTTCCTCCAGCTAAGGTAGGTACATCTTTTAATGTTTCTTCATAATATGAATGAATTAAAGCCAAAGGTATGGACAGTCTTAAAATATAGTTACTTTAAAGTTTTTTTTATGTGTTAACTTCACACAGATGAATTTGTGGTATTGTACAAATACTTGGTGGAGTCTCAAAGCTGAACATTTAAGATTGCTTGAAAAAAATGAATTTTGACATTCTGGAAGTTTTAGTCTTTTTTTTTTTTTTCCCTGATTTTTGATTTACTAACTTGAAGTCTTAAAGGGATTTTGAATAACTTGTTCTTTGTGGCCTGTTAAAAAAGAAACAAAACTTCAAGATGTAATTTAGGAAATTCTGGGTTTCCCAATTATTGTGAAATTTTGGCTCGTACAGAAGACTTTTTTGGTTTCCTCACTTTTTGTCAGTTTTTGGGTCAAGAAGACAGAACATGAGAGGTGGTGTAATCAGGGTATTTGGCAGAGGCAAAGGGTACCGGTTCTTTAATCCAGACTGAGAGCAGGGAGGAGTGGTTTAATGATGGGAGGTGGGGATGGCTGGGTGAAAGAATAGGAGGTATGATGTAACCCTTCAGTACTAAATATAAGTAACAATATAAACCTTGAGTCTAGGTGTCTTAGTCTGTTTTGTGTTGCTATAACAGAATACCCAAGACTGGGCCCTTTATAAATAAAAGAGGTTTATTTGGCTCATGATTTTGGTGGCTGGGAAGTTCAAGATTGGGCATCTGCATCTGGTGAAGACCCCTGGCTGCTTCAATTCATGGTGGACAGTAGCAGGGGAGCAGTTATGTGCAAAGAGGTCATGTATCAAAAGAGAAAGCAACGGAGAGAAACCCAGGAAGCCAGATTCTTTTTAACAACCCACTGTCATGAGAACTAACCCATTCCCCCAGAGCAAGAACTCACTCACCCTCCCCCCCCCACCAAAGAGGGCATTAATATATTCATGAGGGATCCACCCCTTGACCCAAACACCTCCCACTAGGCCCCACCTCCCAGTACTGCCACATGGAGGATCAAATGTCAACATGAGTTTTGACAGGGACAAACCATAGGAATCCAAGCCATAGGAACGGGAAACTGGACTTTAAATTTTGTCATCTTCTTACCTTTAGGGTATAGGTTTACCCTGTGCTTCCTGCTTTTAAGTACTTCATATATAAACCCAGAGTTTTCATGTAAAATAAACATTCTGGAAAAACTGGAAAAAAAAAGGGCTAATAGCAGCTTTGAGAAATCTAGGTATATGTTGCTTTGAAAAACAGACCAGGTGGAAAAAATGTGAGTGGCTTAAATGGAGACCAGAATACTTAGCAAGAAAGTATGGGCAAACAACAAAGATGTGATTTGGAAAGTGATTAAATTTTGACTTCTTTCTCAGAATCATAAGAAAATGTCTGGCACTCATGGTGGTCAGAAGTTTGATGCTGTTCTTAAACTGGCTAAATGCTTTCAGGCACAAGTCTACTACTTTGTTTTGGTTAGAATCTTTCTACATGTATGGGGAAGTTGAGAGGAGAGCTGTGAATATAAGAGATTAAAAAGTGAAGCAAAAGACAAGAGCCTTAAAGAAAGGGGCATTGATCAGCCTTTAAAAGGTGGAACAGTGACTGTCTTTACTGAAAATTTAAATTGTAGCTTAAAGGACTTTAGTTAAATGTCAGAAATAGTTTTTGAAATGGAAGACACTAGTTGAGCTGATCAAGGTAGATTGCAGAATACAGTATTTATGTTTCTTTTAAACACGAAGTATTCTTACTTGTCTAGAATGAACTAAAATCAATCCATTGAAGGCTTATGATATGTCAGGCATTGAACTAGGAATATGCTGTGAACAAGACACATAGAATACCTGCTATACAAAACTTACACCCTAGTGGGAGTTGCAGGGAGGAGACAAAAAATCAAATAAATATGAGAGACAATTTTAGATATTAAAGAATGAAACTAAATGATATTATAGTGAATAATGGGAACAAGCTACTCTAGTTAGGGTAATGGGGAAGGTTCCTCTGACATTTGAGGTGAGATCTGAAGGATGGGAAGACAGAAACCAGGGGTTAGGATTCTAGGCATTTAGGATTCTAGTATTTAGGTTCTAGAAAACTGAGGAAGGCCGGTGGTCTTGGAGTGTGGTGAACAAGATAGAGAGTGATCTGAGATAATGTTGGAAAGGAGGGTCTGGGCTTGATCACTTGGGGTCTCTCTTCTAGGTCATGTTATAGAGTTTGGATTCTCCTGCAGGTAAGGGAAATGTCAGATTTAGGGATTTAAAAAATTCACCAGGCTGTTCTATGGGGGAAGTGATAGTAGCAGGAAGAGTAGAAGCAAGGTCTGTGAGGTATTGGTTGCACCTGAGAAGGTGGTGGCCACAGAGATATAGAGGAGGGGACAGATTGGGAGATCTTTGGGGGTTAAAACCAGTGGCACTTGTAGATAGATTGGAAGTGGGAATATGGGCAAAGGAAGGACTCAAGATGACCTCCCCATTTTGGCTTGAACAATTGTGCGTGAGTAGTGCCCTTTACTGAGATGGGGAAGGCCAGAAGAGGAACAGGTTATGTGCCTGAACGTTAGGAACATCCCAAAAGGTAGTTTCTTTCTCTTGCCTTCTCCCATACTGTTTCTTTTTTTTTTTTTTGAGACAGAGTCTCACTTTATTGCCCAGGCTAGAGTGAGTGCCGTGGCGTCAGCCTAGCTCACAGCAACCTCAAACTCTTGGGCTCAAGCAATCCTGCTGCCTCAGCCTCCCAAGTAGCTGGGACTACAGGCATGTGCCACCATGCCCGGCTAATTTTTTCTCTATATATTAGTTGGCCAATTAATTTCTTTCTATTTATAGTAGAGATGGGGTCTCGCTCTTGCTCAGGCTGGTCTCGAACTCCTGAGCTCAAAGGATCCGCCCACCTCGGCCTCCCAGAGAGCTAGGATTACAGGCTTGAGCCACCGCGCCCGGCCTGTTTCTTGAATATATGCCAGTTAGTAGTTAAGTGCTTCAGTTTGAGTCCATTGTTTAGAACTGGTTAGTAACAGTCAGGACTTCAAACTAAGCTCTCCAGCTCTTAGTCTCTGTGTCTTTTTCTTCTTCCCATGCTGCAGAGAAAGTAAATTTCTGTTGTAGGATCTGCATGGCTTTACCCTTGTACAATTCCATCTTTTAAATCATGGGATCTTTTGTTTTTTTCTTGATTCAGGATAACTTGGCCAAGTCTTTTGGGCTTTTTTAAAAACTTATTTTGACTTTTATTTCATTTTTTAAAGCAGTGGTGGAGCTTCTGTGTAGAACAGGGTTGGTGCCTTAGTGCCTGCTTGTTTTCTCTGGTCCCTTTTTGCCCCTTTTCCTGTAGACTTTCCCCCTCATCCAAACAAACCATTATCATCAAGATCAATTCACATGATCTCTGAGCAGTGCTTAGGGTGCGCTAGAGCCCAGTTTGACTAGCCGTCTTTGTAAAAAGGCGGAAGGAACTGTGGGCACGATGGGTGGGTGGGAATTTATAAGCTTCATTTTCTGTGGGTGGCATTTTTTTCTACAGGAACAAGGAGTTGCGTTCGACTGACTGTTTATGGGATATATAACAGGACTTTTCTCTGCTTGAAGGCCCATTGTAGACTGGAGACAACATTGTTCTTAAACTTTGTTTCTTAGAAGGCTGGGGAGACTCTTGTTTCTGAAGAATTCTTTGGTTCTCTTGACACTGATCCTTCTATGGTTAGGGAGGTTAGTTACATTGCTTGGGACTTCAGGTACAGTTCACTCAAAATGGTTCAGAATTATGTGGTTGGTCACCAGCTGTTCCTTTCAGAAACATTTAAGCTTAAGATAGGGATTGGGATAGATGTTCACCAAAGTTGTACCCATCTTTGAAATGTGTTTTGGTATTTTATAAACATAGAAATAAATCTTAGAATTTGAGAGGGGAGAGTTAGAATGCCACCTGAGGAATTTTAATAGAGGGAACTATGGGAAAGAACCTGTTAATCTTTAACATATGTAATACTGATCATGCTTAGGTAGCTTTTATGTGGGAATGCTGTTTGTTAGACTGTTTTTAGTGAAGATTGTTGGCCTTTGCCAACAGTTGTTCTTTTGATAAAATTTTAAAAACACTGGTGGTTCAGCTAAACAATAGTCTGTCCACTCGATAGATTTATTGAGGGCTGGTCACCACCACCACCATCCGTACTACCATTTATTGTATGCTGTGTACCAGGCACCTATAACTATTATTTTTCATTGTTAGTTGATAATGAACTTTATTTAAAACATAAATGGTTCTATCTTTTCTAGATTCTGATAGTTGGTGGTGGTGTTGCCGGGCTTGCTTCTGCAGGTGCAGCAAAGTCGATGGGCGCGATTGTTCGAGGATTTGACACAAGGTGAGTGCTGATGTTAAGCAAGGTGACTGATGTTAAGGTAAAAGCATTTTGTTTCAGGGGCATATTATACTTTCCTTAGAATTTATAAATTGAAGTAGCACATTGAAACTGCTTTATAAGCTCTTTCCATTAAAAAATGTTTCTACTTTTTAAGAGTTTATACAAAGTGAAAATGTATTGCTTAGTGAAAAAAAAAAATTGAGGACCCAGCAGAAATAATTAAAAAAAAAAAAAGCCAAACATTGAAAACTAACAACTCACAGTTTTGTTTCTTCGTGTGGATTGGCAATGGGGCTAGAGTTTTTTCTATTCTGAGTTTCTAACATGTTGCTTTACTAAGTCCTGTTATCTGTTCAGAATGCTTTTAGGCACTAGCTTAGGGCCTGAAAAAAGATGTTCCTAATATAAGGAATGAGTAGGCCGAGCGAGGTGGTTAATGCCTGTAATCCTAGCACTCTGGGAGGCCGAGGCAGGCGGATCATTTGAGCTTGGGAATTCGAGACCAGCATGAGCAAGAGCGAGACCCTGTCTCTACTAAAAAGTAGAAAGAAATTAATTGGCCAACTAAAAATATATGGAAAAAATTAGCTGGGCATGGTGGTGCATGCCTGTAGTCCCAGCTACTCGGGAGGCTGAGGCAGGAGGATCACTTGAGCCCAGGAGTTTGAGGTTGCTGTGAGCTAGGCTGATGCCATGGCACTCTAGCCCGGGCAACAGAGTGAGACTCTGTATAAAAAAAAAAGAATGAGTAAAATAGGAGACATCTTAGAAAACAGACTGAATGTGGGGCATGCCCTCCCTTGGATGGATAGAAGAAGTTAAAGCTGACTTGATATTTCACCTGAATAGCAACACATGAATTATTATCACTGCATTATTTATGCTAAGTCCTCCTGCTTTTATCGAAAAGATTAAGTTGAATATCTTTCTCTGATGGTTTTAGAGACCATAGGTGAAAGTACTTAATTATGTACACTGTATTTCTTTAAAGCAGACATACAAATATTTTCCTAGATTGTCTTTTTTTTTTTGAGACAGAATCTCACTCTGTTGCCCGGGCTAGAGTGCCGTGGCCTCAGCCTAGCTCACAGCAACCTCAAACTCCTGGGCTTAGTCAATCCTCCTGCCTCATCCTCCTGAGTAGCTGGGACTATAGGCATGTGCCGCCATGTCCGGCTAATTTTTTATATATATATATTTTTTTAGTTGTCCAGCTAATTTCTTTCTATTTTTATCGTAGAGATGGGGTCTCTCTCTTGCTTAGGTTGGTCTCAAACTCCTGACCTTGAGCTATCTGCCCGCCTCGGCCTCCCAGAGTGCTAGGATTACAGGAGTGAGCCACCGCACCCGGCCTCATGCTGTCTTTTAAGAGAAATTTAATTAAAATTCTTCATTTCAGAAGACACTAGATAGTGGATTTTATTAAATACTTATTGATTGCTGTTATTATTTATGCATTCCATACTTTTTTGAGGTTGAAACATCTAGTCATTTATTATCAGTTGAGGGTAGTAGAGGAATATTACTACTGCCAAGCTTGAATATAGAATGATAAAAAAAAACATTCAAAGTTGGAAAGAATATGACTTTTCAGAGTAAAGAATGTTGCATAGAATGTGGTTAACCAATCTTTACCTGGGGTTTAGAGAAATAATGTACTGATAAAAAGCTATCCTGCTGAAATGAGAAAATAAGGCATTTCCAAAGTAACCAAGACACAAACCAAGGGCAGCTAGAGTTAAGCATGCCATTACTCCTATCTTTTCACTTTTAATGTTTGCTGATGTGAAGATTTTTCAACAACTGCAAGGCGTAGGAAGCAGATTGTTCAAATTTTCATTGTAGTAGACAATAGTATTAAAGTGGAAATGTATATATCTGACTTAGATGTGATTTGAAATTTAGTAGTGGGTGAACTACTGAGAATTGAGTATATCACTGTCATTGTTTTAGATTGTATACAGAGTAGACAGCTAGAATATGCCTGTTGCTTATATTAGAAAATAGCAAAACTATTTTTCTTTACAATGTATTAAGTTTATTCAGGTGATTCAGCTATACAATGAAGAAAGATGTGACTGAAGTGATATAATACTTTTTAAAGAATTATAGCTCATTAGTCACTGTTTTGAGACTGGGTTTGGTATCATAAACATAAAATCCAAATGTATTAGAAAACACTTGATTATAAATTCTTGTTGGAAGATTGAGGGGTATATATTTTCAGTTAAACATGCTAAAAATTTAAGGACAACTCATTGCCTCGTGATAGTAAAAGAGTCTAATTTTTCAATTCTTTTAAACAATAACGAGGAGATTCCTCTCTTTTTTTTTTTGAGACAGAGTCTCACTTTGTTGCCCAGGCTAGAGTGAGTGCCATGGCATCAGCCTAGCTCACAGCAACCTCAAACTCCTGGGCTCAAGCAATCCTGCTGCCTCAGCCTCCCAAGTAGCTGGGACTACAGGCATGTGCCACCATGCTCGGCTAATTTTTTCTCTATATATTAGTTGGCCAATTAATTTCTTTCTATTTATAGTAGAGATGGGGTCTCGCTCTTGCTCAGGCTGGTCTCGAACTCCTGAGCTCAAAGGATCCGCCCACCTCGGCCTCCCAGAGAGCTAGGATTACAGGCTTGAGCCACCGCGCCCGGCCTCCTCTCTTAACAACAGTAATTATCTTACCTAGTGCCTGTGTTACACAAGTTGAAATATAAAAGCTTTACTTTCTTTCCTATCATAAAAATAGTACATGATTATTTCCCCAGTTCAGTAAAATATGAAAAAGCACAAAAAATGAAAATAAAATACCCTAAAGTCCTACTGCCTAGAGATGACTATTAACATTTTAATGTGTTCACTCTTCTACACGTTAATTAAAAATGCAATTTTACTAATAGTACTACTTAACTTTTTTTCATTTAACAGTAGATTATGAAAAATCTTGCCTTACCTAAAATATTTTTAATAGCTGAAGAGTTTCCATTGTATAGAACAGGGTGGGGAACCTTTTTGTGTTGGAGGGCTGCATTACCTTTTCATGTAATCAAATAAGGCCACATTCAAGAAACTTCAATATGTACATTATTCTGTAAAAAACTAACTACTATGTACTTAATAATTTCAAAAATGAAACTGTTTCTTTATTTTAAAGTTAGCTAACTTTTAATAACTTTGTTGTATCTGCTTTTTGTTGGAAAGCATTTGAATATTTGGTTGCAGCATGGATGTCCACAGTTTCAGTTGATCCTCTAGATGGGTATCAGTCATTTGTGACTTTCAAGGGTGTCTTGATTTGGGTTAGGTAGGAGAATGTATTAATAGATTCGCAGTAATAAGTGGTTGAAAAGCAAGAAAATATTTTTCAGTTGTGTTGCTGAAGGCAACTCATTCTACTGCATTTTTCCATATTTCAGATGGATCTTTTTTTTTTTTTCTTGAGACAGAGTCTCACTTTGTTGCCCAGGCTAGAGTGAGTGCCATGGCGTCAGCCTAGCTCACCGCAACCTCAAACTCCTGGGCTCAAGCAATCCTGCTGCCTCAGCCTCCCGAGTAGCTGGGACTACAGGCATGTGCCACCATGCCCGGCTAATTTTTTTTTTTTTTTCTATATATATTAGTTGGCCAATTAATTTCTTTCTATTTTTTTATAGTAGAGATGGGGTCTCACTCTTGCTCAGGTTGGTTTCAAACTCCTGACCTCAAACGATCCACCCGCCTCAGCCTCCCAGAGAGCTAGGATTACAGGCCAGATGGATCTTTTTTAGCATCAAACAATGACTTTAAAATGTCATCTACTGAGAGCTCAATCAATTTCATCTGTAGTTCTTTAGGTGCCTGGGTGATATCAACTATGTGAGGCTGAAATGCTACTTTGAATGTGATGTCATGATTCTCAAAGTCAGTGAACCTTTCATTGTATTTTCCAATTAATAGGTCTATAACAGCTGTGTATTCTTCAAATGTTTCACATATATCATCTTGCTCATCAGTGACCTTTGCTAGCTGGGGAAAATGTTTATCCGAAATTTCCTTTTGAAGAAGTGTTTTGAAAAACAATAGCTTTTGGATTTTTTGCCACATACCAAATATGGATTGTTTTACCTTGCAAAGAAATATTCATGTCGTTTTGGTTTGACATGGTATCGCACAGAGGTGCTACATTCCTATAGAAATCTTCTTTCAATAATTCACATTGCTGATTCTGTTCTTCATAAAACTTAACTGTCTGTTCTCTCAGAGATAAAATGCTGGCTAACACCCAGTGATAGCCAATGCACTTTAGAATGATATAGCAAATCCATACTGAATACCTCATGGTTCAACTTTGGCATGTTACAAAACTGACAATGCTGTGTTACATTTGCATGAATATAGTTAACAGTACTGGCAACTTGTTACACAATGTCACTTTAAATAGTATCTTTAGCACAGAGATTTTGCTGATGCAAGATACAATGAAAAGAAATGAGAGCATCTGGATCTGTTAATACTTTTTTTATCTGTGCAATAAACCCTTCATGTTTCTCTGTCATGGTAGATGCACTGCCTACGTACACTCACTAAATTTATCAAGTTCAGTCCAACTTCACAACATTTATCTTGAAAGTTGTTGAAGATGTTAATACTTATTCCCCATGTTCTGTTCGCAAGAGTGCCCAAAGCGAGTAACTCTTTGTAGCAAGAAAAATCTTCTGTTATGACCCAAATGAAGTATAAAACCTGTGCTGAGTCAGTAGTATCAGTTGATTCATCCAAAGCAAATGAATAATGTATATTTTCCTTTTGATGTATTGCATGAAGTTGTTCTGTTAAGTTGAAGGCTAGTTCATGTTGCTGATCAGTTATGGTTCTCCTGGAAAGAGGCAGTTATTTGTACTTTGAAACGTTATCAGGGTCTAAGCAGCCTGCAAATTCTAAAGTTTCTTTTTTTTTTCTTTTTTTTATTTTAGCGTATTATAGGGGTACAAGTGTTAAGTTTACTTATATTGCTCATGCTCCCCTCCCCCCTCAAGTAAGAGCTTCAAGCTTCTATGTGGCTGAATGGCTTCCCTTTTTTCCCCAAGTATATATGCTACTTTATAAGTTGCTTTAGTGGCATTATTTCCAGGTCTTATTGCTACTTGAAAGAATTGTCTTTGCTTTTCATCTTTTAATTTCTGTGATACAACCTTTCACTCCTCTCCCTCTTATTTAAAGTATTTGTGGTCCTGGACCGGGCGCAGTGACTCACGCCTGTAATCCTAGCACTCTAGAGGCCGAGGTGTGAGGATTGCTCAAGGTCAGGAGTTCGAAACCAGCCTGAGCAAGAGTGAGACCCATCTCTACTAAAAAAGTAGAAAGAAATTAATTGGCTAACCAAAAATATATAGAAAAAATTAGCCGGGCATGGTGGCTCATGCTCGTAGTCCCAGCTACTTGGGAGGCTGAGGCAGAAGGATTGCTTGAGCCCAGGAGTTTGAGGTTGTGGACGCCATGGCACTCTGGCCCAGGCAACAGAGCAAGACTCTGTCTCAAAAACAAACAAACAAACAAACAAACAAAAAAACATAAAATATTTGTGGTCCTAGTGTTACAATGCTGATGAGCACTGGATTTCTTTAATGTTGATATTGCAGTATCACAAAGCAAGCAAATCATCTTATCTTTAGCAGAAGCAGGATATTTCAATTCCCAATCCTCATTAAAAGAATCTGTTTTATTCCTTTAGCATGCTCTTGGTCTTCTTTGACATGATGGGCTATTAAGCAGACATAATTAAAAAATACTGTCAAGCTGTGCAAGTATTTGGAAATTTCACTTCAAACAGAAACAGTGCGCTGTTGTCAAAAACTGATAATAGACTGGCATACTAGAACCCTGTAAACTCTAGCTAACCATCCTCATGTGTTAGTGATGCCAGTCAGGTGGAGGAAGTTAGAATTGAATTATGAGTGCAGTGGCCATCAATTTAGCCCTTATGGCTTACTAATGTTCTAATTGTGTTGGTCAATCTGGGAGGATTATTTTGTTGAAACTTATTTTATTCTTTGGTATTTTAAATATGTTCATTTTAAAATAAAATAAAAACACAAAAGATGAACAAAAATGTATTAATAAAAATAAAAGATTTGTTCTGTAAAATTTAGATTCAGTCAAAAGGCTGCACTTAAGGACCTAGAAGGCCATATGTGGCCTTAAGGCTGCAGGTTCCCTAACCCTGGCATAGAAGTACAATGATCTATTTAATAAATCCTCTGTAAATGGACATTTTATGCTGTACATAACAAATACTTTGTAGTTGTGTATATGCACACAAACACACACACAGTTGGCCCTCTGTATCTGTGGGTTTTGTTATCTGTGGATTCAGTCAGATCAAAAATATTCGGGGAAGAGAAAAACTAGACAGTGTGTGAGTCTATACCAAACATGTACATACATTTTTCTTGTCATTATCTCCTGTACAATATGATATCACAATTGTTTATATAGCATTTGCATTGTATTAGGTATTATAAGTAATTTAGAGATGATTTAAAATATATAGGAGGATTTGTGTAGATTATATGCAAATATTACACCATTTTGTATAAGGGACTTGAACATCTGTGCATTTTGATAGGGTGGGGGGTGGGGGAGGCTCTTGTAACCAATTTCTCATGGATACTGAGGGATAACTATATCCAAGAGCATGTGTATGTTATCTCTTTTTATCTCCTTAGGATAAATTCTTAGAAATGGAATATTGGGGTCAAAAGATATATATATTTTAAATTTTGCTATATTATTTTTAAATGATAAGGTTATTTTGTTGGCAAAGATATAACAGCAAAGATTCTAAATAGCCTTTTTTATGTTTCTAATGATACATGTTTGTTATTGGAAAAATATAGAGAAACATAAAGAAGAAAATGAAAATAACTTATAATTCTGTTAGCTAGATATAATTGCTAATGATATTTTGGTGTAATATGGAGTTTTATGTGTGTAACTTTTGACCAAACTTTAGATCATTTAATATATGTATATATATACACATATATAATTTTGTATTCATCTTATTTCTTATTAATAATAGTAGATATTTCTGAAGCTTTTTAAAGAGCTGTATCCCTATGGCTGCAAGGAATGGAAAATACCAACCCAAATTGACTTAGACCATAAGAAAATGCATTATTTCTCCAAACTGAGAATCTAGAGGAAGGACTCCCTTTCACACTAGAGTTAGAAGCTCATTGGTGCTATCAAGGATCTGTGTTTTTCTGTCTCTCCTCTCTGCTGTCCTCAGCTTTGGCTTTCTCTGAAGGCTGATTCCACTTGTGGTTGCAGCATGACTTCCAAGGGCAGTCTAGGCTATCAGATTCTTTGTTTAGGGCAGCAGAGAGAGACCTTCTTGCTCAACCATGGACTGTATGTCCTACCTTATCCACTCTGGAACATGGTGGCTGCTAGGGATTTATTGGCTGAGACCAGGCTACCTAGAATTCCCTGATGATAAGAATGACCTGTAGCTCTTGCTAAAATGATAGCTTCTGGCCTCTCTGCTGGAGATTGTAATTCAATGGGTCTGAGAAGCAGAGGGCATTTGAATAATTAACAAGTACCCTGTGTGACTGCTGTCATTAGGGAGGTTTGGGACTTACTGTAGGGTAATGGATATTGGTGAGTTAAACACACTCTCCACCTTGGGGGTGAGGTGGGGTGGGGCACTGAGATCTTTGTTGACTCTTGTTTTCCAACCAGGATATGGTGCTTGGGTAGTATTTATTTTTTTAAACTGAATTTATTTTTACATAATTTAAATGTGTTGGCTATTCACATTTTACTATTTGTTAGCAATTATAGGTTACCTTTTATACACACATTTTACTGAGGACTGGGAGCAAAAATCACTTCATTAAAATATTTCTAAGAGTCATTGATGTGGGAAAAGTCCCCAATAAGAACAAATTCAGAGTATTTACAAATGAGAAATCTCAACTTGAGTGATTTGAATACCAAATCTTTATGTCTGATATCACATCATAATCAACATTGGGGGGCACAAGGAACATAATTCATTACTGGAGTTGATAGTAGTGAATTTTTTTTTTACAGGAAAAAAATATCATAAAAGTATTACCTGCCTTAAGAAGAAAAGTTGGAACAGTCATGTCAGAGACATCAAAAGAAACTTTAGACTTTGAATATATACAGTTTACTCTTCTTAAACATGTATATGTGGGTGATCTTGATTCCTTTATTAGGGGGCTACCATAATCACTGTTTCTCCTTCAATAATCACCCCAGAGCTGCAGCTTTGGAACAGTTCAAGTCTCTTGGTGCTGAGCCCTTGGAGGTGGACTTGAAGGAATCTGGAGAAGGACAAGGAGGATATGCAAAAGAAATGTCCAAAGAATTCATTGAAGCAGAAATGAAACTCTTTGCTCAACAATGCAAGGAGGTAGACATCCTTATCAGCACAGCACTTATTCCAGGTATGCCATTAAGTAAATGGTTATCTTTAAAACATTTTTACTCATGATTTTTAAAAAATGAAGATGAATAATTATTTGACATTTGAATTTCTTTACCTAAAGATCAATTTTTCTTTTATAAAAATGCTAGAAAATGAGCAAACACATGACAAAAATCACCGCAGCCCCTAGAGATAAGTCATTAATAATTTAGTATGTTTTCTTCCTGTCTTATTTTTGTTTGTATATCTTTATATATATGTGTTCATACATCATATTCTATATACAATATTATATTTGTAAGCAGTTTCCTTTTTTTTAAATCCCTGATAAATTGTTAATTTATTTCCCTTTCTTGGCCGGGCGCGGTGGCTCAAGCCTGTAATCCTAGCTCTCTGGGAGGCCGAGGTGGGCGGATCATTTGAGCTCAGGAGTTCGAGACCAGCCTGAGCAAGAGTGAGACCCCATCTCTACTATAAATAGAAAGAAATTAATTGGCCAACTAATATATATAAAAAATTCGCCGGGCATGGTGGCACATGCCTGTAGTCCCAGCTACTTGGGAGGCTGAGGCAGCAGGATTGCTTGAGCCCAGGAGTTTGAGGTTGCTGTGAGCTAGGCTGACGCCATGGCACTCACTCTAGCCTGGGCAATAAAGTGAGACTCTGTCTCAAAAAA